>CM035154.1:143080597-143120597 GCA_020205615.1 Panax quinquefolius
AAAGATATTCATTTATATCACCAGTTGGTCATGTTCATCTCAACACATGTTCATCTTTGACTCACTGCCAAAGATATTCATCGATTAATCATTCATCTTTGCACTTTTCTGCCAAAGATATCGGTAATATCATCATTTAGGACTGAGGATGAAGAAAAATATTTTAAAGAAAACGAATCCAGTGAGACAGAAGGACAAATAGTAGGGATTCGTATAACAATTTATCCAAGATCAATAATACTTCATAAATACCCATTTTGAAGCAGAATTCAAAAATAAAGATCAAAACATGGATACAATCAAAGATAGTAACCATAATAGACATCTTGGACAAAAAGAAGAAAATTTCATTTTTTCGGTGAATAATGCCGTATTCGTGAATAGTGCCGTATACGTGAATAGTAACCCCGATACAAAAAGTTCCAAATTTGATAAAAACGTTCACTAATATTTCGGCATAATGATATTGAAGAAAATAATATCATTTAAGAAGAAGATAACATCCCTTACCTCAAAATAACAGTATTTTTGACGGAATATCTGGATAGAAAGTCAAGAAAACTTGTAGATAGAACAACAACTCTCAAAGTATATAAATACTCACTAAAATACGCTCGACAATATAGAGAGAAAGAAAACTTGTTTCTGATGTGATTTTCAATTCTAACCTAACCGTCTATTTATAGGAAAATGCTAGAACGCCATAGGAGACTAAAATAATAAAATATATTATTTCTTATTTTCTTTACGCATGCCAAGACCAAGACTTGTCAAGGCATGCCAATTTGAAATTTTTCCAGTGAGCCCACATGTTATTAACACCAACCAAAGTGGGTCCCACCCCATAATTTAATAAAAATTATTTTATTTTCTGAAACTTCAGTAATTCATAGAAAATAGCCTGTTTATCAGAAAAATTCAAAACTTGAGTGTTTCCATAGGAAATTTAATTCTCTACAACTTTGTAGAAGAAAGTTTTTCCAAATTCCAATCAGAAAATACCTGAAATCCATAAACGAATAATTTTTAATACCTCTACACCGACAAAATACTGATAAAATACCTCAGCATTAATTCCTTCATTTTTATCCACATAAAAATAAATATATCCATCATTTATATCCACATAAAATAAATATTTCCTTATCATATATATCAATAATTAATTATTCTCAAATAATATTACAGAATCATATTTATGACAACCATGCCGTTCCCAGGAAAGAGGGGGCTTTCTGATAAGAATTTCTCCTTACTGGCGCGCAATTAGGTGACCAAACCTCTCCTTGACAGAACTTTCTAGACATTGCCAATAATGCTATCTAATAATATTATTCAAATAATATGAATTATTGATCTGATAATGGGAAATACTATGCAGTGACAATTATTGAAACAACAATAATATAAAATATTAACGCAACAATTATTGAACCAATAAAATAAAATATTGAACAGTAATTACTGTAACAATTATTGAGTAGTGCCTTCTTACATAAAAATCAATAATTCAAAAATACTGTGCATCTACGCCAGACATCGTATTTTAACCACAAATTATTCCAACAAAGTGTTAATCAGAATAACTACGCCGATATTTATAAAAACTCAAACTTGTCGTTTTCTTCATCCGATGCTTATTACGTTATGGGGCCCACAAATGATCTGCTAGCCGTAAATTTAATATTCCCCGCAACAAGAATACCACGACCAAACGAATATTCCCTGACAACAATGATTATTTTATAACCACTTGCTTATTTTGCAAAATTTGCACATTTCACCCATAACCAGATAATTATATCAAATTAATACCTTATTATTCACAATAATAATTAGAGGAAATTGATTTTATTTATAATAAGTTGGGGTCTTACATCTTTTATCGTAAAAATTTGAATCTCATGTCTATTCCATAGAAAATGTAATTTCTACATCTTTGTAGAAGAAATGTTTTCCAAATTCAATCAAAAATGTCCAAAATCCACATACGGATGATTTTTAATACCTCTATTCCGACAAAATCGATAAAACACCTCAACATTAATTCCTTCATTTATATCCACATAAAATAAATATTTCCTTATCATATAAATTAATAATTAATTATTCACAAATAATATTCTGTAATCATAATTATGACAATCGTGTCGTTCCCAAAAAAGAGGGTGTTTTCCGATAAGGATTTCTCCTTATCGCCGCAATTAGGTGACCAAACCCCTTTTCTAAGCAGAACTTCCTTAAATATTGCCAATAATGCTATCTAATAATATTCTTCAAATAATATGAATTATTGACCTGATAATGGGAAATACTGTGCAATGACAATTATTGAAACAACAATAATATAAAATATCAACGTAGCAATTATTGAATCAATAAAATAAAATATTGAGCAAGAATTCTCGTAACAATTATTGAGTAGTGCCTTCTTATGTAAGAATCAATAATTCAAAAATATTGTCCAATACCGTAGTACTTCTTTATCTGACAACCACGCCAGACATCGTATTTTAACCACCGTGTATTCCAACAAAGTGTTAATTCAGAATAACTATGTCGTTATTTGTAAAAACTAAAATTTGTCATTTTCTTCATCCGACCATTTTCCGTTATGGGGCCCACAAATGGTACATTCCATCGCATTTAATATTTCCACAACAACAAGAATATTCCACGATCAAACGAATATTCTCGACAACAATGAATATTTTATAACCACTTGCTTATTTTGAAAAAATTGCACATTTCACCCATAACCAAAGAATTATATCAAATTAACACCTTATTATTCAAAATAATAATTAGAGGAAATTCGTTTTTATTTATAAAAAGTTGGGGTCTTACACATACTACCTTAACTGAATGTATTACTTTATTCCTTAGGACTTGCTCTTCTATTAATAATTTGAATAGGCATTTCTTTGTAAGTTAAGTCCTTCTCAACATGAATAGCTCATACTCTATTATGTGCTTATAATCTCGCTTATAAGGTCGTAATACCAATACATGAAACACATTGTGTATACATTCTAACTCTGGAGGTAATGTTATTACATATATAAGCTACCTCTCCTACCATTTTTAATATCTCAAAAGGTCCTATAAACCTTGGAATTAATTTCCTCTTCTTTTTAAAGCTTATCTTTCCTTTCCAAGGAGATACCTTCAGAAATGTATATGAGCCGACTTCAAATTCTCTTTTCTTTCGATGCGGATCTACATATTTTTTCCTCATGCCTTGAAATGCTACCAATCGTGTTCGTGTCAACTTAAATATTTTTGTTGTTTCATTGTACCATTTCACGCCCTAGCATTTGACGCTCTCCTACTTTATCCTAAGACGTTGGAGTTCTTCACTTCTCCCAGATAACGCTCAGAAGGCTAAGCATGCCTATACTTGCGTGATAACTATTGTTATAAGCAAACTCTATTAGCGGTAAAATTTTCCCGACGTCGAAAGGTTACAATGGACCTTTTGGCACTTGATGCTCTGCCTTGACACGTTGACACGTGAAATACCTTAAGATAAACTTCGCGATCTCTCTCTTCGTATTGCTCTACCAAAATATATGTCGAAGATCACGATACATTTTGCTACTTCCAAGATGGATTACAAACGGTGTGTTGTGTGCCTCCATCATGATTTTATACTTCAAATCAGAGTCGTTAGGAATACAAATTCTGGAGTTGACTCGAATTATTCCTTCTTCGTCGATTTTTGCTTCTGAAATAGCACTTTCTTGCACCTTCTTCTTCATATTCATCAGCTCTGGGTCTGTAGCTTGAGTAGCTTTAACTTTATCGATTAAAGTTGGCTCTACTCGTATATTTGACATCATCACGTGGGTCCTTGAAGTCTTTAACTCTATCTCCATCCTTTGTAAGTCATATAAAATGAGTCTTTGTGTTGACAATATCGTACTTGTACCCGCATACCATCTTCTACTCAACGCGTCAGCTACCACGCTCGCTTTTCCAGGATGGTATTGAATGGTATAGCCGTAATCTTTCAACAGCTCAAGCCAACGTCATTACCGCATGTTGAGTTTCTTTTGAGTGAAGAAATATTTAAGGCTCTTATATTCTGTATAGATCTCCACTTTCTCCCCATACAGGTAATGCCTCCAGATTTTAAGTGTAAAAACGACAGCTGCCAACTCTAGATCATGAGTAGGATAATTCCTCTTATATTCTCTGAGTTGTCGTGAGGCATATGCTATGACTTTCCTATTTTGCATGAGAACACATCCTAAACCTTTGCCTGAAGCATCGCTGTAGATGATAAATCCCTCCGAACCTGATGATATTGTCAGAACAGGTGTTGAAATGAGGCTCCTCTTGAGTTCTTGGAAGCTCTTTTCACATTCTTCGCTCCATCCGAATTTTGTATCTTTTCGAGTCAGCTGGGTTAATGGAATGGCGATTCGAGAAAATTCTTCCACGAATCTCCGATAATAACCAAATTTAAGCCCGTAAAGCTACGATTTTGATTCATCGACTTAGGTTGCTCTAACTTTGTATTTGTGGACGCCCCAAAATAAGTATACATCACCCATCTTGAGTCGCCAAATACATGGATGTAAATCAAATACAAACTTCTTTTATACAATTCGACAAAACGTGGTCGAGAGTTTTACACGAATATTGTCTAAAAGACAGTATTCAAACTCAAAAAGAAGTCCTCATTACAATTATTATCACACTATTTTATAAAATAGTGAGGACTACTATAGCCACCATATCGGACCATCACTTCGTTCCCCGACTAGTCTCGACTACGTTTTCATTTCCTGAAGAGAACAATGAAAGCAAAAGGATGAGCTCAACTAGCCTAGTAAGAAATATTATGACTAAGATAATGCAGAATAAATTATCGTTAGCCTTCAACAATGTTAAACTAATAAACAACAAGTTTAAGCTGCGGTGAACAAGCAATCCATTAGAAGAGTCAAGTAGAGCATGATATCTACTATCTTCTATGATTTAAAAAATTTATCATCAATTTTATCGTTGAGGCTCAGCTTAATAAATAAACCACATCATCGAATCATCCCTGCACTACAGGCCAAGGATATTCATTAGCATCAAGACCACGAATTATCCATGCACCATGTGCCAAGGATATTTGTGTTTTCACCAATGGTCATGATCATACCAAATTTTTGTCCATCAATGCACTACGGGCCAATGAGGACTTTTATCACATCATTTGTAACATTACGGGTCATGATTATACTGAATGATCCCTGGTCATAATCATACCAATCAACAGTCCATCTATACACTACGGCTAAAGATAACTTTCATCACAATATAAACATGAAGATGATGACAATGATATAAGAATTCAATTAAATGAAAGCAAATGATAAATTTTAAAGATTTATAATTTATTTTATCCGAATTTAATAATGTCCAAATTGTCAACATGATCATCGCTTTGTGGAGTAAAATTCAAGAAGAATATTGTATCAAAAATGATTTGGACCGAAAAGAAATCAATTTTTTCATGAATAAGTACTCACGGGTGAATAGTACCGAAAGTGAATAGTATTACGTGAATAGTACTTTGGGAATAGTATCTCGTGAATAGTACTTCATGAATAGTACCCGTGAATAGTATTTTGTGAATAGTACCCCGTGAATAATACTTTGTGAATAGTACTGTATAAATGAATAGTACTCATGGACAGTACTCCGGAATGAAAAGCTTAAAATTTAACAAGAATGTGCAGAAAATATCCTTGTGAAACGATACTAGATGAAGCACAAATTTCAAAGATATTCTACTAATTTCACGGAGTATAGAAGTAATACTTTATCAAAATGAGGGTATAATCAGGAATACGAGACGAAATAATATTACTCACATACTACAGAGTATGGAAGAAAATATTATTCCTATGAATACTGAACAAAATAATATCCCTTACCTTAGAAGAAGACTGAATACTAGAATAGTGAAGTAGTGGAATACTCTTCTACTTTCTCTCTATAGCTTCTCTCTCTATAATTGCTCTTGTGAGTCTTAGTGAATTGGTGAGAATGAAAGAAGAATGAGCTTCTATTTATAGGAAAATATAATTTCGATAATTGCACGTTTTGGGGCTCGAATTATTACAAAGATAGTTCCTTCATCTTTTTTCCATTTTTAATTTAGTCCTGCAAGTATTATCAATCTTGCACCACCTCCCGTAATAGTAATGCATGTGAACCAATAGTTCCATTCATGTGAGCAAATAGTTATATGCATGTGAACTAATAGCAATTAATTACTCATTTATCCGATTAATTACCCGATTGGTCAATATAACCTCCAGAAATTAATTATTATTGAAATAAATGTCAATTTTCACTAACACTAATAATCCCAACACAATAGAAATATCAATTTCATCTTTAATCAACACGAACTTATTCATTATTAATATTATGAACCGAGTATTCAAGGAATATTTGGATCACTTTGTGGTCATCTTTATTGATGACATCCTTATTTATTCCAAAAGCCGTGAAGATCATGAGCAACACTTGAGGCTGACACTCCAAAAGCTTCGTGAATACATGTTTTATGCCAAGTTGAAGAAATGTGAGTTCGGCTTCGAGGAAGTAGGATTCCTTAGGCACGTAGTATCAAGTCATGGAATATCCATTGACCTGCAAAGATTGAAGCAATTCAAAGTCGAGCAACCTAAATCAATGACCAAAGCACGTAGCTTTCTCGGCTTAGCTGGTTATTATAGGAGATTCGTGGAAGGATTTTCTCGAATAGCTACTCCATTAACTCAGCTGAATCGAAAAGACACAAAGTTCGGTTGGAGCGAAGAATGTGAGAAGAGTTTTCAAGAACTCAAGAGGAGACTCATTTCAGCACCTGTTCTGACAATACCATCTGGCTCGGAGGGATTTGTCATCTATAGTGATGCTTCGGGCAAAGGGTTGGGATGTGTTCTCATGCAACATGAGAAAGTCATAACCTATGCTTCAAGACAACTCAAAGAATATGAGAGGAATTATCCTACTCACTCATGACATAGAGTTAGCAAATTGTTGTCTTTGCACTTAAAATTTGGAGGCATTACTTGTATGGGGAGAAGGTGGAGATCTTTACGGATCATAAAAGCCTCAAATATTTCTTCACTCAAAAGGAACTCAATATGCGACAACGACGTTGGCTTGAACATTGAAAGATTATGATCATACCATCCAATACCATCCCGAAAAGTGAGCGTGGTAGCCGGACGATCGATTTGAAGATCATATGCAAGCACGAAAAGCGATATTGTCAACACAAAGGCCCATTTTGTGTGACTTGCAAATGATGGAGATAGAGTTAAAGACTCCAGGACCCCATGATGATGATGGCGAATATCGAGTAGAACCGACTTTAATTGATAAAGTTAAAGTTGCTCAAGCTCTGCACTGGAGGTGATGCGTATGAGGAAGAAAGTGCAAGAAGGTGCTATATCTTGGAAGCAAGAATCGATGAAGAAGGAATACTGAGTCAACTCCGGATTTTGTGTTCCTAACGAACTCGATTTAAAGTATAAAATCATGATGGAGGCGCACAACACACCATTTGCAATCCATCACGGGAGTACCAAATGTATCATGATATTCTTCATACATTTTGGTGGAGCAATATGAAGAGAGAGATATTTGTTTATCTTAAGGTGTCTAACTTGTCAACGAGTTAAAGCGGATCATCAAGTACCAAAAGGTCCATTACAACCACTTGAAATTCCAGAATGGAAGTGGGAGCACATTACCATGGATTTCGTTACCGGTCTTCTTAAGGTTTCTCAAGGTATAGATGCGATTTGGGTCATTGTTGATAGATTGACCAAGTCTGCTCATTTTTTACCGATACGAGAAACTTATACACTTGAACGTCTTGCTCATATGTACATAAAAGAGATTGTAAGACTGCATGGTATGCCAGTATCTATAGTTTTTGATCGAGACCCAAGATTCACTTCACGATTTTGGGTTAGTTTGCAGAAAGCTATGGGCACAGATTTACGATTTAGCTCGGCATATCATCCTCAGATGAGCGCAAAATGGAGAGGACTAATCAAACTCTTGAAGATTTATTAAGACTCTGTGTCCTTGACTTCAAGGGAAGTTGGGATAAGTTCTTACCATTGGTGGAGTTTTCCTACAACAAAAGTTATCAAGCAAGTATTGGCATGGCTCCATTTGAGGCGTTGTATGGAAGAAAGTGTCGTTCTCCAGTATGCTAGGATGAGGTGGGTGAAGCAACGTTGTTGGGACCGGAGTTGGTACATATGACTACGGAAAATATTCAAACGATCCGATAACATATAAAAACCTCACAAGATCGACAAAAGAGTTATACTGATCTTCATCGAAAGGACGTGGAATTCGATATAGGAGATCATGTGTTGTTACGTGTTGCTCCATGGAAAGGAGTTACGAGATTTGGAAAGAGAGGAAAGCTCAATCCTCGATTCATCGGCCCATTTTTAATCCTCGATCGAGTAGGAACTGTGGCCTATAGACTCGCTTTACCGCCAAGTATGTCTCGTGTTCATAACGTTTTTCACATATCCATGTTACGTAAATATGTGGAAGACCCGAACCACATTATTGAGTTAGAACCAGACTAAATAGCGGAAGATTTGACGTATGAAGAGGTTCCCGTTCAAATCTTAGATAAGAAGGAACATATTCTACGCTCTAAGGTTATACCTCAAGTCAAAGTTTTGTGGAGAAACCACGATATTGAGGAAATGACTTGGGAGTTAGAATCTGAAATGAAATCAAGGCATCCTTACCTCTTCGACATACCAGGTACGTACCCTAATTTTGAGGGCGAAATTTCATAAGAAAGGGAGGTTGTAAGACCCCAACTTTTATGAATAAAGATGAATTTTCTATAAATATCATTTTGAATATTATGGAATGAATTTGATATAATGTTATAGTTGTGGGTAATATTTATAAATTTTGCAAAGTACGCAAGTTGTTATATAATATTCGATTGGTCGGGGAATATTCGTTTTAATAGGGAATATTCGTACAACGACGTTACAATCATTGGTGGAACCCACAATGGAATTATTGTCGGATTGAGAAAACGACAAAAATACTTTTTATGAAAATAACGGCATGAAAGTTTTACCGTTAACTGTTGAAACACCCGGTGTTAAAAGTACGATGAATCTGCTGTAGTTGCACAAAGAGGTACGGTATTGATTATTAATGCTTACGTGAGAAGTCACTCGGTTTTATTCAATTATTGTTATGAGAATTCACGTATAGTATCTCACGTTATTTGATTCAATTATTGTCAATATTTTATAATCAATAATTGAGATGACAAAGTTATTAATATTATTATTTGTAATATTAACGATGTCTCAGAAGTTACATCGAGGAGAGGTTTGTTCACCTAATTGCGCGCGCCAATGAGGAGAAATCCTTATTGGAAAGCCCCTCTTTCTTAGGAAGCGAATTCGGTCGATTAATATTGTGAATTATAATAATGATGATGAGTTTTGTTTTATTAGTATTATTAATGTAATAAAAGCGGAAAAGCTTTTTATATAAAATAGAATACTTTTATAAAGTTATACATTTTATTAGACAATAATTAGAATATATTATATTTTATTATGCATAGTATTTCAGATAAAGGCTCTGCGTAGTGTTTGCATAGTAAAATCTTTTTATATACAATAGAATACTTTCATAAAGTTATTCGTTTTATTGGATTATAAATAAAATATATTATAGTTTATTGTAAACCAATCTGGACCGTCCGTTTAAAGTAAATCAATCTGGACCGTTCATGAATTAGTTACTATGCAGTCCATTCTTCTATAAATAGAAGCTCATTCCTTCATTATTTCTTACAAATTCACTGAAACTCTAAAGAGAGAAACTATAGAGAGAGTTCTTCTTCTATAATCTTGAGAGTATTTTTTAGAGTTTAAGAAAGCTTTGAGCGTAGTGCAAGTTTTCTTTGAGTATATCCTCGCCCTACTAGTCAAAATACTCTTCTTTTACGGTAAGGGATATTATTTGTTGAACTCGTTAGGGGTATTCCTTCTTTCTTATTGGTGAAATTCTTTTGTTATTCTATTCTTTATTATTCTGTTGGAATAACCTGTATACACGGGATACCCTATATGGGGAGAAAGTGGAGATTTATACGGACCATAAAAGCCTCAAATATTTTTTCACCCAAAAAGAACTCAACATGCGGCAACGACGTTGGCTTGAACTATTGAAAGATTACGATCACACTATTCAATATCATCCTGGAAAAGCGAACGTAGTAGCTGACACATTGAGTAGAAGATCATATGCGAGTACGAGTGTGATATTGTCAATGCAAAGGCCCATTCTGTATGACTTGCAAAGGATGGAGGTAGAATTAAAGACTCCAGGGACCCACATGATGATGGCGAATATATGAGTAGAACCGACTTTAATCGATAAAGTTAAAGCTACTCAAGCTACGGACCTGGAGCTGATACGTATGAAAAAGAAAGTGCAAGAAGGAGCTATTCCAGAAGCGAGAATCGATGAAGAAGGAATACTTAGATTCAACTCCAGACTTTGTGTTCCTAACGACTCTGATTTGAAGCATAGAATCATGATGGAGGCACACAACACACCATTTGCAATCCATCCTGGGAGTACCAAAATGTATCATGATATTCGACATACATTTTGGTGGAATAATATGAAGAGAGAGATCACGGAGTTTATCTCGAGGTGTTTAACCTGTCAATGTGTAAAGGCGGAGCATCAAGTGCCAAAGGGTCCATTGCAACCACTTGAGATTACTCGGAATGGAAGTGGGAACACATTACCATGGATTTCAAGCATGTGTCTTCCCAAAGTTTCTCAAGGCATAGATCTTTATTTGGGTTATTGTTGATAGATTAAACAAGTCGCCCATTTCTTACCGATACGTGAGACTTATTCCCTTGAACGTCTTACTCGTATGTACGTGAATGAGATTGTGAGATTGCATGTCATGCCAGTATCCATAGTTTCGGATCGTGACCCAAGATTCACTTCACGATTTTGGGTTAGCTTGCGAGAAAGCTATGGGCACAGATTTATTGATTGATTCAAAGATACCATCCTCAAGCAGACGGACAATCGAGAGGACTATTTAAACCCTGAAGATCTATTAAGGCTCTACGTGTTCTAGATTTCAAAGGAAGTTGGGATAAGTACTTGCCACTGGTGGAATTCTCCTACAATAACAGTTATCAAGCAAGTATAGGCATGGCTCCAATTGAGGTTTTTGTATGGACGAAAGTGTCGTTCTCCAGTATACTGGGACGAGGTAGGAGAAGCAACGTTGTTGGGACCAGAGTTAGTACGCATGACTATAGAAAAGATCCAAATGATTCGACAACGTATTCAAACCTCACAATATCGACAAAAGAGTTATGCTGATCTTCATTGAAAGAACGTGGAATTTAATATTGGGGATCATGTATTGTTACGTGTTGCTCCATGGAAGAGAGTTACAAGATTTGGAAAGAGAGAAAAGCTCAATCCACGATTTGTTAGTCCATTTGAGATTCTTGACCGAATAGGAAATGTGGCCTATAGACTCAAGATTACCCCCATGTATGTCTCGTGTTCATAATATTTTTCACATATCTATACTTCGTAAATATGTGAAAGACCCGAACCACATTATTGTGTTAGAACCAGACGAGATAGCCGAAGATTTAACGTACGAAGAAGTACCTGTTAAGATCTTGGATAGGAAAGAGCATGTCCTACGCACCAAGGTTATACCACAAGTTAAGGTTTTGTGGAGAAACCATGTTATTGAAGAGATGACCTGGGAGTTGGAATCAGAAATGAAAGGGAGGTATCCTCACCTTTTCGAAACACGAGGTACGTATGTCAATTTCGAGGACGAAATTTCATAAGGAGGGGAGGTTGTAAGACCCCAACTTATTATAAATAAAATTGAATTTCCTCTAATTATTATTGTGAATAATAAGGTATTAATTTGATATAATTCTCTGGTTATGGGTGAAATGTGAAAATTTTGTAAAATAAGCAAGTGGTTATAAAATACTCATCATTGCTTGGGAATATTCGTTTGGTCGTGGAATATTCTTGTTGTTGGGAATATTAAATGCATTTAGTAGCGATCATTTATGGGCCCCATAATGTAATAAAGCGTCGGATGAAGAAAACGACAAGTTTGAGTTTTTATAAATAATAAACAGTAGTTATTACTGATTAATACTATTGGAATACCCCGGTGGTTAAAATACGAAGAATACTGGCGTGGATGCACAATATTTTTAAATTATTGATTCTTACGTGAGAAGGCTTTACTCAATAATTGTTACAAAGTAATTCTTTGTTTAATATTTTATTTTATTGGTTCAATAATTCTGCGTTAATATTTTATATTATTGTTGTTTCAATAATTGTCATCGCATGAAGATTTCCCATTATCGGATCAATAATTCATATTATTTGAATAATATTATTAGATAGCATTATTGACAATGTCTAGAAAGTTCATCTGGAAGAGGTTTGGTCACCTAATTCATGTGCAAGAAGGAGAAATTCTTATTGGAAAGCCCCTTTCCTGAGGAACTACTGGTTGTCATAAATGTGATTCGTAATATTATTTGTGAATAATTAATTATTGATATATATGATAAGGAAATATTTATTTTATGTGGATATAAATGATGGATATATTTATTTTTATGTGGATAAAAATGAAGGAATTAATGCTGAGGTATTTTATCAGTATTTTATCGGTGTAGAGGTATTAAAAATTATCCGTTTGTGGATTTCGGGTATTTTCTGATTGGAATTTGGAAAAACTTTCTTCTACAAAGTTGTAGAGAATTAAATTTCCTATTGAAACACGTGAGTTTTGAATTTTTCTGATAACTGGGCAATTTTCTATGAATTATCGAAGTTTCGTAAAATCAAATAATTTTATTAAATTATGGGGTGGGACCCACTTTGGTTGGTGTTAATAACATGTGGCTGCTGGAAAATTTCAAAATTGTCATGCCTTGACTAGTCTTGGTCTTGGAATGCGTAAAGAAAATAAGAAATAATATATTTTATTATTTTAGTCTCCTATGTATGCTTCTAAAGATTTTCCTATAAATAGGCGGTTAGGTTAGAATTGAAAATCACATCGTAAAACAAGTTTTCTTTCTCTCTATATTGTCGAGTTTATTTTAGTGAGTATTTATATACTTTGAGAGTTGTTCATTCGATACAAGTTTCCTTTTGCTTTCTATCCGATATTCATCAAAAATACCGTTATTTTGAGGTAAGGGATGTTATCTTCTTCTTAAATGATATTATTTTTTCAATATCATTATGCCGAAATATTAGTGAACGTTTTTATCAAATTTGGAACTTTTTATGTTGGGGGTTACTTATTCACGATACTCAAGACTATTCACGATACTCTGATTATTCACTTAATACAAAGATTATTCACCGAAAAATGAAATTTTCTTCTTTTGTCCAAGATGTCTATTATGGTTACTATCTTTGATTGTATCCATGTTTTGATCTTTATTTTTGAATTTCGCTTCAAAATGGGTATTTATGAAGTATTATTGATCTTCGATAAACTGTTATACTAATCCCTACTATTTGTCTTCCATCTCCTTTGGATTCGCTTTTATTTAAAATATTTTTCATCATCCTCGGGTCCTAAATGATGATATTTATGAATATCTTTGGCCTATAGTGTAAAGATGAATGATTAATCGATGAATATCTTTGGCCCGTAGTGCAAAAGATGAACATGTGTTGAGATTGAATACGACTAATTGGTGATACAAATGAATATCTTTGGCTCAGAAGTGCAAAGATGAATATTTGATTAAAGATGTATATTGATTGTTGTTACATGTATAAAATATTGATGATGGACTTTTAAATCTTAGAAGATAGTAGAACTCATTCTCTACTGACTCTTCTAATGGATTCTTCATTTTATTGCAATTGTTGATCTAAAACTTGGCTGTTGTCTATTATAATTTATCGATTTTTTCTGTTGAAGACTAATGATAAATTGTCGATATTATCTTTGTCATAATATTCTTTATTGGGCTAGTTGAGCTCACCCTTTTCCTTTTGTTCCATTTTTCTTCTCGTGAGGTGTAAACATAAAGCAGGATCAATGGGTATGGAGTGATGGTACTAGAAAGATGTTTTAGCAAGTCCTCACTATTTCGTAAAATAGTGTTTAAATAATTATAATGAGGACTTATTTGAGTGTGGATATTGTCTAGAAGACAATATTTGTATTTAAACTCACAAGATGTGTGTGTGATTGTATTTTGCACGACAATTGTATTATTGAAGTTGTAGTTTTCTTTTCGTACCATGTATTTGGATTTACGAGAATGGGTGTTGTATACCTATTTTGGGGGCGTCACAAAAGAGCTATTTATTATGAATTATTAAAGTTTTAAAAATAAATATTTTTATTAAAAACATGGTGGGCCCCACTTTTTGTTGGTGAGAAATGTGTTAAAGATTTATTTCAAAAGTGGTGGGCGTGAATAGTAGCAGGTAAAGCCATCAGGTAGCAGGTTAGTCTGCTTTGGCGTTCCAGCATTTTCCTATAAATAGGGTGCTTAGTTAGAATTGAAAATCATACCAGAATCATAAGCGTTCTCTATATTATCGAGCGTATTTTTGTGAGTATTTAGATACTTTGAGAGTTGCTATTCAGTGCAAGTTTTCTTCAGCCTTATACCTGATATTTCAGCCGGAAGTACTGTTCTTTTGAGGTAAAGGATGTTATTTTCTTCGTAAATGATGTTTTTCTTTCAATATCATTATGCTGAAATATTGGTATGAAATTTATTATGAAATTTCTACCTTTTCATGTCGAGGTTATTATTCACGATATCACATTATTCATGTATATCGACATTATTCAAGAATATGGTACTATTCACGAGTACTATTCACTTAAGTATGATTTTTTTGTGTGTGGAATTTCTATCTTTTGTGTGTGGTTACTATTCACGATATCGACATTATTCACGATATCGACATTATTCACGATATCAAGACTTTATTCACGAATCGACACTATTTAGAGAAAATGAAATTTTCTATTCTTTGTCCAAGATGTCTATTATGGTTACTATATTTTATTGTATTCATGTTTTGATCTTCATTCTTGAATTTTACTCCACTATGGTTTATTACGGAGTATTTTTGAACTTAGATTATCTAAAGTACGAATCCCAAATTTTGTTCTTTTATCTCAATTGGATTCATTTCTTTAAAATATTTTTCATCATCATCCTCGGTCATAAATGGTGATATAACCTGAATATCTTGGGCTCAGTAAAAAAGATGAATGATTACTCGATGAATATCTTTGGCCCGTAGTGCAAAGATGAACAGGTGTTGAGATGAACATGACCAACTGGTGATACAAATGAATATCTTTGGCCCATAGTGCAAAGATGAATATTTAATTCAAGATGTATATTGATTGATGTTACATGGATAAAAAATTGATGGACTTTTAAATTCATAGATGATAGTAGATTTCATTCTCTACTTAACTCTTCTAATGAATTATTATTTCAATTCATGAATATTGATCTAACACTTGTTGTCCATTATATTTTATCGATTTGTTGAAGGCTAACGATAATTTGTTATTCATTATCTTAGTCATAATGTTCTTTATCGGGCTAGTTGAGCTCACCATTTTCTTTTTTATTCCATTTTTTCTTCTCGTGGAGGCGAGAATATACACGCTATTAGTGGGGTATGGAATGATGGTTCTAGAGCAGTTGTTTTAGCAGATCTTCACTATTTTGTAAAATAGTGTATCAATAATTGTAATGATGACTTATTTGAGTTTGGATATTGTCTAAAAGACGATATTTGTATTTAAACTCACAACATATGTGTTGTCGTATTTTGCACAACAAATGTAATAATGAAGTTGTAGTTATTTTCTATACTATGTATTTGGCGACTTAGAATGGGTGATGTGTACCTATTTTTGGGGGCGCCACAAGATGGAGAAACCACAATGTCGAGGAAAAATGTGGGAACTCAAGAAAAGATGAAGAAGAATTACCCTCATTGTTTGACTAACGATATCGAGATTCTAGGGACATAATCCTTATAAAGGGGAATAATGTAACAACCGAGAAACACGGATTATAATGTAAATTAATTTTATTTGATTATATTGAATAAAATTATATTATATGTTTATTATAACGAGTAAGCGAGTTGAATGTCGCTTTTATAACCTAGAAGGATTTATGATCGTAGTATTCGCTAAGTGCTAGAAATAAAGTGTGTGAATTTTCAAGATAAAATCAAAGCTTTCAGAAATTCTTGAAAAACACTATTCATCCATTTCTGCTCGAAAATTATTTTTGAACTTTCGGGAAATACATAACGATAGAATTTTGAGGAAAGATGGATTATCTAATAATATTTCAGTTATGACAAATGTAGTTTTTCGACTGCGTACTCAATTCGAGAATGTTAGGGAAAGTGAAGATTTGAAAAAGTAATGATTATGTATAATAAGAAAATTATTATATGAGGAAAGAATATGAGTATAATACAAGGTATTGTACAAGTATATATGAAAGATAATATGATGTATATCATGAATATTATATGAGAAGAATATGAGAATTATACGCGAAGAATACGAATAAGTCTTAATGGACTATTAAAGATTGGACTTAGACTTTGTTGAGCCCAAACTAATGAATTAACAAGCCCATATGAAAGGTGATTGAGGCCCAATGAAAAACTTAATCAAGGCCCAAATGGAGGTGGCCAAGCTTCTCTTGGAAGCTTGGTGGAATAGTAAGGAGGTGGCATTTAATGCTTTGTGATGACTCAAAAGTTGTTGGTGTGAAATGGATAGTAGATGATGGTTTTTTAGGTTTGAATGGTGATTGATGAGGGGGTGATTTGCTAGAATAGAAACTTAAGGGTGTTATTATAGGATATCATAACCTAAGTGACCAAAGCATGAACCAACATCAATTGTCTTTAAGATCCCATTTTGCCCTAAACCTTGAAATCCTATAAATAGGAGGCTTAAACTTCATTTGCCATTCCTTAAGCAATTCACCAACACTGAGTTTATATACTTTGAGAGAGAAAGAGAGAATTTTGAAATTGCCAAAGAAAAAAGAAGAATAAAGCTAGAACATCAAGAGGTAATGAAACTTGAACCTTTAGTCTTCATCTCTTCAATTTGATTTTTGATAGAGAAGTGATTATTGGTGGATCATGTCTCAAAAGGAGTAATAAGGAGGACTTTAAACATTAATAACTATGTATCAAGTGAAATCATAATCAAATGATAAAGAACATAATGAAGAGAATATGAAAACTTAACATATGTTGTTGATGGACAAATTTAAAACCAAAGATGTATAGGATTAGATGCTATATGCTTGTTTAAGATGATAGATGTTCGAATAATGGAATGAATCCATTTTGAACGAAGTAAAAATCTCGTATAACAAAGTTATGGCGAAATTTCGAAGAAAAGGCAATAAACGTTGAAATTATAGTTAATTAGGATTTCGGAAGGGAAGTGAAATGTTAACAACGAACCTAGTTTAAATCCTCTCAATAGTTTATATTGAGAGAGTTTTGAGCATTTCTTTGGTTTGTAGAGTATACTATTTGGAGTGCTACTCTATTATACGTTGTCATTGTATTCTGAGAGATAAGTGCTATCAACTTTGAGTATCGTAAAGAGGGTATAATTGTTTTAAAGATATAGTACAAAATACTAACCTTGACAAATTTATTTTTACAATTTAAAGATAAATTTATATATATATAATTTTCATTATGTTTTAGTAACAGCAACCACCGCTATTGGCAGTACTTGTTGGAAATGGGTTTGTCAAAATAAATATTAAAGCATTTTGAAGGCTTAATTTAATGTGGGATCCACACTTCAGAAATGTCGGGTCCATGCACCAATGTGTTCTCTTCCACAAGGAGTATAACGTGGTATATTTATATGATCAAATCCATTAAGAATTGAATGAGAAAATTGTCTCCAAAGTCACCTACTTGTAATGTTGGAAATTGCAAAAGTCCCATATAGGGCATAGAGGGGAAAATGAAGAACATATATATAGGATGTTTGCTCAATGGGAAGGGCCCCAAGGGGCACCCCACTTTTGTGGAAGGGAGAGGACCTAGCCAAGGCATGCTTCAAACCCACAAGCGCCGCCGCCGCCGTCCGATCGATCGGTCAGTCGGCTTGCTCAAGGGTGGGTGTGGTGGGTCATGATATATATATTTTTTGGAAAAAATCTATTTAATGTTTTATTAGATTTTGTTAAAATGATTATCATGATACTACGTAGTTTTGCCGCTTTATTAATTCAGTAATAAACCGCTACTAACCAGAATATACCAACCGCAAAATTATTCTATAAATAATCGATGTGGGCGCCTAAAAGAATTCATTAAATTTTCCTTTCCTTCCCTTCTACAGAAATCCCGTTCTACAGAAGCTTTCTCGTTCCTTCCCTTCTATAGAAATCCCGTTCTGCAGTATTTCCCATTCCCGCTCTGCAGCTTTATTTCCCATTCTGCTCGCATGAATAGTTTCCGCTCTGCTTCTCGCAATAATATTGTGCAGTAAGTTTTTTATGTTTTCTTCATGCATGCATTAATTCATACAGTTCAGTACATAACATAAAATTGTGTTCGTAGTGTTCTTAATTTTGAAGTGCTTCTAATTAAGAACTGGAAATCCGTTTTATCTTGGGAAGCAATTATTCATTTAATCCTTAGCACCAGTGAGGGAATAAATTTGCTTTAAGGAGACTTTGTGAATTCAAAGGACTCGAATTTATCTATATAAAATTATGTTCTGTTTATTTATATTAAATAATACTATATAAATATATTACGGAATACAATCTTAAAGCAAATTTACATGTTCTGTAATTGTAGTATTATTTAAAATCGCTTGTTTATGTGAACAGAAAATGGGTTTTGAAAACAAATTTAATGTATATATTGCATTCTGGAAATTTAGTGCATGTTAATACATGCTAATATAAAGTATTCGTTATTAGATATATTACGTAAATATTACATATATTACCGTATAGTTAATTTATATATTACATTATTATATATATTACATATTAATCGATTTATATATATATATATATATATTGTTATTGTTTACATATAACAATTTATTTAGTTTGCATGTTAATATACATAATATTACATTATTGTTTGCAAATTAAAATAATAGTTTATTTTGTTTACTGCGTTAATATATACTATTGTGATAACATTGTGCAAATATTCGCAAAACAAATTTGTAAACAAAATTTGTTACATCTTGTACAAACAGAAATTTGTTTTTGTTTATTGACAATTGTCTTCTTTGTATAATAGAAATGGCATCCACTAGTACCATTCCTGCCGTGAGTGTGTCTCATGGAGAGAAGCCTAAAAGGTTCAATGGGGCGATTTCAAGCGTTGGCAACAAAAACTGCTCTTATATCTCACCACATTGAACTTGGCAAGGTTTCTACAAGAAGACTGTCCTACTCTTGTTGAAGGAGAAACTGACAAGGAAAAGGTGGCTGTTGTTGACGCATGGAAATATGCGAATTTCCTTTGCAGAAACTATGTGATGAATGGTTTATATAATATATTATATAATGTATATTGTACAATTCAAACTGCAAAAGAACTTTGGGAATCTTTAGACAAGAAATATAAAAGTGAAGATGCTGGCATGAAAAAATTCATTGTCGGTAGATTTCTTGATTATAAAATGGTAGATTCTAAAGCAGACATCACTTAAGTGCAAGAATTACAAGTAATTCTACATGATATTCATGCTGAAGGAATGTCATTAAGTGACTCATTCCAAGTTGCTACAATGATTGAGAAACTTCCACCATCATGGAAATACTTCAAGAATTATTTGAAGCATAAACGCAAAGAGATGAATCTTGAAGAACTGATTGTGCGACTTAGGATTTAAGAGGACAATCGAGTATCTAAAAAGAAGAGTGGGAAAAACTTATATGAAACAAAGGCTAATGTGGTAGAACAAAGGCCAAACAACAACAACAAAAGAAAGCGTGAAGGAAATTCTAATTTCAAAGCCAAGATGAAATTCAAAGGCAAGTGCTTCAATTGTGGCACTGTGACATAAATCAAATGAATGTCGCAGCCAAAGAAGTTCAAGAAAGAACAAAAGCTCAAGCAAATGTGATAGTATTGAAAACTGTCTCGAAAATGTTTCGGACATTAATCTCTCTCCGCAATTGTATCCGAATGCAACTTGGTAGGAAACACCAAAGAATGGTGGGTGGACACCGGCGCTATTTCTTGCCACATTTGCTCCAACAAATGGATGTTTTCTACCTACAAACCAAGAGAAAATGATGAGCAACTCTTCACGGAAACTCCTCATGTTCAATGGTTCAAGGACGGAAAGATTATCTTTGAAAATGACATCCCGCAAAGAACCGACTCTGAATAAAGTGCTTCATGTGCGGATATCCGCAAAAAATCTAGTGTCTAGATCACCGCTAACAAGAATGGTTTCAAGTTGGTGTTTCAGGTTCCGATAAATTTGTTCTTACCAAGAATGATATGTTTGTAGGAAAGGGTTATATGTCCGATGGGCTCTTTAAGATGAATGTAATGACTGTTGTACCAAAGTCTATTGATAATAATAAAATTAATTCTTCTGCTTACTTGTTGGAATCTTCAAATATATGGCATGCTAGATTAGTACATGTTAATTATGATACAATTCGTAGATTAATTAATTTAGAATTCTTGCCTAAATTTGATATTAATAAAAAACATAAATATGAAATTTGTGTGGAATCTAAAATGACAAGATTACCTTTTCATTCTATTGAAAGAAAAACTGAACCTTTAGATTTAATTCACATTGATATATGTGATTTAAAATATGTGCAAACTAAAGGTGGAAAAAAATATTTTATTACCTTTATTGATGATTGCACAAGATATTATTATGTATATTTGCTAAGAAGCAAAGATGAGGCTATAGAAATGTTTCAACTTTATAAAATTGAAGTTGAAAACCAACTTAGCAAAAACATTAAAGAAAAAGAAGTGATAGAGGTGGTGAATATGAATCACCATTTGAAGAGATTTGATCTACTCACGGTATTAGTCACCAAACTACCGCTACTTATTCACCTCAATCTAACGGTATTGCTGAACGCAAGAACCGAACATTGAAAGAAATGTTGAATGCTATGTTAACTAGTTCTGGAGCACCCCCAGAATTTATGGGGGAAAGCTTTGCTTTCTGCAAATTATATTCTTAACAAAGTGCCTCATAAGAAAACTCACAAAACACCTTATGAATTATGGAAAGGTCATAGACCTTGCTATAAATACTTAAGAGTGTGGGGGTGTCTAGCAAAAGTAATGATTCCTAAACCTAAAAAGGTTAAGTTAGGACCAAAAACCATAGATTGTGTATTCATTGGTTATGCAAATAATAGTAGTGCTTATCGCTTTCTTGTTCATAAATCTGATATTCCTGACATTCATGTTAATACATTTATTAAATCTAGAGATGCATCGATTTTTTGAGAATGTGTTTCCATATAATAGAAATAAAGAGATAAATTCATACAAAAGACATTTGGATGCTCTTGGTATAAATCCACGAAAATATGATAAAAAGCTTTATAGTGGATGAACCAGACGTAGCAAAAGGGCAAGGACTTCAACGTCTTTTTGTTAGAAAATGATCCTCAAACATACAAAGAGGAAATATCCACTCCAGATGCTTCTCATTGGAAAGAAACAATAAATAGTGAAATTGAATCCATCATGCAAAATCATACATGGGAATTGGTGGACCTTCCACCTGGTTCTAAACCCTTAGGGTATAAATGGATCTTTAAAAAGAAGATGAAAGCTGATGGTTCAATTGATAAATATAAAGCAAGGCTTGTTGTTAAAGGATATAAGCAAAATGAAGGATTGGATTATTTTGACACTTATTCACCTGTCACAAGAATTACATATATTCGAATGCTAATAGCGATAACATCTTTAAATAGACTTGAAATATATCAAATGGATGTAAAGACTGCATTCTTAAATGGTGAATTAGATGAAGAAATATATATGGAACAACTTTGAGGTTTCATAGCTCACGGACAAGAGAGGAAAGTATGCAAACTTGTTAAATCCTTGTATGGATTAAAACAAGCACCAAAATAATGGCATGAGAAATTTGATAATGTTATGTTATCAAATGGATTTAAAATCAATGAGTGTGACAAATGTGTTTATGTGATGCCCCCAAAATAGATATACATCACCCATCTTGAGTCGCCAAATACATGGTATAAAATTCAAATACAACTTAATAATACAAACGTCAGTGTAAAATACGACAAAACATAAGCTATGAGTTTTAATACAAATTTTGTTATCTAGACAATATCCACAATCAATGGGGTCCTCATTACATTTATTATCACACTATTTCATAGAATAGTGAGGACTACTAATGTTATCATTCGGACCGTCACTCCGCTCCTCGACTAGTCCCGAGACACGCTCTCATTTCTGAAGAGAACAATGAAAGCAAAAGGGTGAGCTCAAGTAGCCCAGTAAGAAATATTATGACTAAGATAATTTAGAATAATTTATCATTAGCCTTCAACAGTGTTAAACTGATAAAATATAATAAACATCAAAGTTTAACTGCAGCAGAACAAGCAATCCATTAGAAGAGTCAAGTAGAGAATAAAGTCTACTATCTTCTATGATTTAAAAGGTTTTTCATCACTTTTATCGTTGAGACTTAGCTTAATAAATAAATCACATCATCCTGACTACTACTAAGGATATTCATTAGTATCACGACCACAAATTTTCCATACACTACGGCCGAGGATATTCGTGTATTCATCAATGGTCATGATCATGTCAACAACAAGCGTCCATCAATACACTACGGCCGAGGAGGACTTTTACCACATCATTTGTAATATTACTTCGCCATGATTATACCGAATAATCCACAGTCATAATCATACCAAGTCCATCTATGCACTCTGGTCAAAGATGACTTTCAACATATTATAAACATGAGGATGATGACAATGATATAAGAATTCATTAAAACAAGTTCAAGAATTAATTTGTCCAGGAACCAATAATGTTCAAATTGTCAACATGATACTGCTTTATGGGATAAAACTCAAGAATGCTCAGAAGAATATTTCCATAAAAAGATACTGGATGAAGTGCAAATATCAAGGATATTTCACTAATTTCATGGAGTATAAAAGCCAAATATTTAACCAACTGAGTATAATAAAGAATGGAATAACAAAAGAAATCACCAGGCATGCGATAGACCACCACACGCGATAAAAGTTATTCCAGCGTAATAATAAGTAACGGAACCAGTCGAATGGGATATTCCAATGAATAATAATTAACGGAACCAGTCAAATGCGTAAAAGCACGCATGCAGGATGTTCCAATGAATGATAAATAATGGAACTGTGTCATGTGTAAAGCACATACAGGATGTTCCAAAAGAATGATAAAGAATGGAATAATAGAAGAATTTCACCAAGTATAGGGTAGTCCGGCGTATACATGTTATTCCAAATGTAATAATAAAGAATGGAATAATGAAGTTCTCTTCATGAATACAAAAGAAATAATACCTCTACTAGTAGAAAAAAAAGTCGGATACTAGAATAGTGAGGTAAGCAAACTTCTCTTATTCTTTCTCTCTATAATTTCTCTCTATAATAATTGCTCTAAAACTTTTGTGAATTGGTGAGAAATGAAGGAAGAATGAGCTTCTATTTATAGGAAAATATAGTTTCGATAATTGCACATTTTGGGGCTCAAAATATTACAATACAATACCTCCAATTTTTCTTTCATTTTTAATTTAGTCCTGCAAGTATTATCAAACTTTGCACCACCTCCCTAATAGTAAATAATGTGAATCAATAGTTCAATCATGTAAATCAATAGTATAATCATGTGAAAAATATGAATTACAGTATAATACCTCCATCTATACCTCCATTTTTAACTTAGTCATGCAAGTATTATCAATCTTGCATCAACTCCCCTAATAGTACAAGAATGTGATTCAATAGTACACACATGTGAACAAATAGTTATATAAGCATGTGAATTAGTAGCAATTAATTGCTCATTTATCCAATAAATTACCCGATTTATCAATATAACCCCCAGACATCAATTATCATCGAAATAGATGTTGATTTCCATTAACACTAATAATCCCAACACAATGGAACTATCAAATTCATCTTTAATCAACACGAACTTATTCATCATTAATATTATAACTCACAATATTTAACAAACCGTGTCGCTCCTGTGAAAAAGGGGCTTTCCGATAAGGATTTCTCCTCGATGTAACTTCTAGCCATTGTAAATATTGCGGTTTAATAATATGAATAACTTTTGTCGCCTCAATTATTGATTTAATAATATATCATATAATGCAAATTATATTGTGACAATAATTGAATCAATAATATGAGAGATATGATGCGAAGAATTATCGTGTAGCAATAATTGAGTATAACCGAAAGTGACTTCTCATGTAAAACCCCAATTTTTTGAATAAAGATGAATTTTCTATAAATATTATTTTTGAATATTATGGAGTGAAATTGATATAATGTTATAGTTGTAGGTAATATTTATAAATTTTACAAAGTACGCAAGTTGTTATATAATATTCGATTGCTCTGGGGAATATTCGTTTTAACAGGAATATTCGTATTAACCAAGACAATTATTGGTGGACCTAACGGAATCATTGTTTGATTGAGAAAACGACAAAAATACTTTTATGAAAATAATGGCGAAAGTTTTACCGTTAATCGTTGAAACACCCGGTTGTTAAAAGTACAAAGAATACGCGTGGTTGCGTAGAAAGCATACCAGATTAATTATTGATGCTTACGTGATAAGTCACTTAGTTTTGTTGGTATTATTAATGTAATAATACGTAAAATCTTTTTATATAAAACATAATACTTTTATAAAGTTATTCTATAAATAGAATATATTATATTCTATTATGCATAGTGTTCCATAAATTAATCGCATAGTATTTTGCATAGTAAAATCTTTTTTATATAAAATGTAATACTTTTATAAAGCTATTTGTTTTATTAGACAATAATTAGAATATATTATATTTTATTATGCATAGTGTTTGCATAGTGCTCGCATAGTATTTGCATATAGTAAAATCTTTTATAATGTTATTCATTTTATTAGATTATAAATAAAATATATTATATTTTATTTAAAATATTTTGCTTTAAATATTGACCGTAAGATTAAAGTAAATCAATCTGGACCGTTCATGAGTTAGTTACTATGCAGTCCATTTTTCTATAAATAGAAGCTCATTCCTTCATTATTTTCTTACGAATTCACTGAAACTCAAGAGAGATAAACTATAGAGAGAAAGAAGAAAGTATTTTGCTACTTCACTACTTATATATTCAGTACTCTTCTTCTTAAGGTAGGGAATATTATTTGTTGTACTCATAAGGGGTATTCTTTCTTTCTTATTCATGAAGAGAACTTCTGTTATTCCATTCTTTATTATTCTGTTCGAATAACCTGTATACGCGGAATACCCTATACTTGGTGAAATTCTTCAGTTATTTCATTCTTTATTATTCTGTTGGAATATCTTGTTCACATGCGTTTACTACGGACCGGTTAAAATCTTTATTGGTATTACGTTGGAATAACTTGTCTATGCGAAGTACCGCATGCATGGTGATTTCTGTTATTATTCCGTTCTTTATTATTCTGTTGGAATATCCTATCTGTGCTTTAAGCATGACCTGATTCCGTTAATTATTATTCTGTTGGAATAACCTGTCTATGTGAAGTACCGCATGCATGGTGATTTTTTTTGTTATTCCATTCTTTATTATACTCAAATTGGTTAAAGTTTTGAATTTCTATACTCCATGAAATTAGTAGAATATCCTCGATATCTCAAGGCTTCATCCAAAGATCTTTTTATGGAAATATTCTTCCGAGCATTCTTGAATTTTACTCTACAAAGCAAAGATCATGTCGACAATTTGGACGTTATTGGTTCTTGGACAAATTAATTCTTGAACTTGTTTTATTCAATTCTTATATCATTGTCATCATCCTCATATTTATATTTTTTGAAAGTCATCTCGTATTCGTGAAAGGTATAGATGGACTTGGTATGATTATGACTCGTGGATTATTCTATGTAATAATAACCGTAATATTATAAATGATGTGGTAAAGTCCTCATTGGCCCGTAGTGTATTGATGGACAGTTGTTGGCATGATCATGACCATTAATGAATACACAAATATTCTCTGGCCCGTAGTGCATGGATAATTATGGTCGTAATACTAAAGAATATCCTGGCCAGAAAAGTGCGGGGTGATTCGATGATGTGAATTATTTATTAAGTTGAGTCCCAAATGATAAAAGTGATGAAAACCTTTTAAATCATAAAAGATAGTAGATTTTATTCTCTACTTGACTCTTTTAATGGATCGCTTGTTCCACTGCAGCTTAAACTTGATGTTTGTTATATTGTATCGTTTAACATTTGTTTAAGGCTAATGATAATTTATTCGCATTATCTTAGTCATAATATTTTTATCGGGCTAGTTGAGCTCACCCTTTCTTTCATCTGTTATCTTCGTGAAATGAGAATATAGCCGGGACTTAGCCTGGGAACCGAGTGATGGTCCTAGTTGGTGCATTAGTAGTCCTCACTATTCGTGAAATAGTGTGATAATAATTGTAATGAGGACTATTATTGAGTTTGTATACTCTCTAGTAGACAATATTTGTATTCAATTTCACAGTTTATGTTTTGTCATATTGTAACATACGGTTGTATTATTAAGTTGTATTTGAATTACGTATCATGTATCCCGGCGACTCAAGATGGGTGATGTATACCTAATTTTGGGGCGCCACATCTCACGTAAGCATCAATAATCAATACCACCGTGGTACTATGTAACCACGCCAGACATCGCATTTCTTTACTACCGGGTAGTTCAATGCTTTTAACGGTAACACTTTCACCGCTTTTTTTTATAAAAAGATAATTTCATCATTTTCTAACTACGATAATACTCATTTGTGGGGTCCACCAATGATTGTGCTGCGTTGTGCATTTAATATTCCCCGTTAAAACTAATATTTCTCGACCAATCGAATATTATATAACCACTTGCTTACTTTGCAAAATTTGTAAATAATACCCACAACTATAAAATTATATCATATCCACACCATAATATTTAAAAATATATTTCGAGAGAATTTAATCTTTATTCATAAAAGTTGGGGTCTTACAGTTTATGTCAAAAGTACTCAAAAGGAATATGTCATTGTTTGTCTTTATGTGGATGATATGTTAATTATGGGTAGCAACAATGAAGTTATCAACTCTACCAAACGTAATGTTGTCAAATAGATTTGATATGAAAGATTTGGGGGTTGCTGATATAATATTAGGAATCAAGATTTCTAGAACATCTGATGGAATTATATTATCTCAAACTCATTATATTGAGAAAATACTTGAAAATTTTAATAAGTATAATATAATTCTAAATAAGACCCCAGTTGATATAAATCTTCATTTAGCTAAAAATGGAGGTAATAGCATATCTCAACTAGAATATTCTTGTATAATTGGCAGTTTAATGTATGTCATGAACTGTATTAGACCTGATATAGCTTATTCAGTAAGTAAGCTAAGTAGGTATACGAGTAATCCAGGTAAAAATCACTGGAAAGCTATTTTGAGAGTTTTGGGATATTTAAAACATACTCAAAACTATGGACTGCACTATACAAGATATCCAGAAGTATTGGAAGGATATACTGATGCTAATTGGATATCTAATAATAAAGATTCAAAATCCACAAGTGGATATGTATTTACACTTGGTAGTGCAGCGGTATCTTGGAAATCCTCAAAACAAACATGTATTGCAAGGTCAACAATGGAATCAAAATTCATTGCTTTAGACAAAGCTGGAGAAGAAGTAGAGTGGCTTCGTAATTTCTTAGAGGATATTCCAAATTGGTCAAAACCTGTGCCAGCTATATGTATACACTGTGATAGCCAATCAGCAATTGGAAGAGCACAGAATCATTTATATAACGGTAAGTCACGTCATATACGACGAAGACATAATACCGTTAGACAATTGCTCTCAAATGGAATTATCTCAATTGATTATGTAAGGTCAAAAGATAATATTGCGGATCCGCTTACGAAAGGTTTAACAAGAGAGCAAGTGGAAAGTTCATCGAAGGGAATGGGTTTAAAGCTTATTGTTAAAGAGTCGTCATAGTGGAAACCCAACCTAGTTGTCTGGAGATCCCAAGATCTAGGTTCAATGGGCAAACCGAACTACGTAGTACTTAGTAAAGCACTGAGGAGATATATACTCCTAACCATTCCTATGATGAGACAGTGCACATTTGAAGCGAGAATCAGGATAAGTTACGCTTTTAATGACTTCTATATCTTAAAATACGTTCAAGTGGAGTATTGTAGGATACTCTTTATAGAAGTCACCTATGTGAGTAAGAAGGGGGCCACTTCTATGAGAATTTGAAGGTTGAATTCTCTAATATACTCACGAAACCAAGAGGTGTTTCAAGGCCAAAATGAACACAAACGTGAGAACCAACTATGTATGAAGAAATATTTTGTGAATTCTATTGTCTTGGTTTACACGAAAAGCTGACAGTTCAAAGACATCAAGTCTACTGATTAGCCAAGTAAATTCGATAGATTTTGTTATGGTAAGTTCAAAGCCACTAGGCTACTTAACCTGATGAAATATATTTTCACATGTACTGAACTAGAGTCTACATATTCATAACATTTTTATTTTAATTTTCATGTTGTAAAGCCAATTTTACATTCATGTGGGGGATTGTTGGAAATGGGTTTGACAAAATAAATATTAAAGCATTTTGAAGGCTTAATTTAATGTGGGATCCATACTTTGGAAATGTCGGGTCCATGCACCAATGCGTTCTCCTCCACAAGGAGTATAACGTGGTATATTTATATGATCAAATCCATTAAGAATTGAATGAGAAAATTGACTCCAAAGTCATCTACTTGTAATGTTGGAAATTACAAAAGTCCTACATAGGGTATTAGAGGGGAAAATGAAAAACATATATATGGGATGTTTGCTCAATGGGAAGGGCCCCAAGGAGCACCCCACTTTTGTGGAAGGGAGAGGACCTAGCCAAGGCATGGTTCAAACCCACACGCGCACGCCGCCACCGCCGTCCGGTCGGTCGGGCCTGGGCGGGTGGGTCATGATATATATATTTTTGAACAAAATCTATTTAATGTTTTATCAGATTTTGTTAAAATTAATATCATGATACTACGTAGTTTTGCCAGTTTTGCCAAAGGTAATAAACCGCGCCAACGGTAACATACCAACCGCGAAATTATTCTATAAATAATTGATGTGGGCGCCTAAAAGAATTCATTAAATTTTCTCGTTCCTTCCCTTCTACAGAAATCCCGTTCTACAGAAGCTTTCCCGTTCCTTCCCTTCTACAGAAAGTTTTTTATGTTTTCTTCATGCATGCATTAATTCATACAGTTCAGTACATAACATAAAGTTGTGTTCGTAGTGTTCTTAATTTTGAAGTGCTTCTAATTAAGAACTGGAAATCCGTTTTATCTTGGGAATCAATTATTCATTTAATCCTTAGCACCAGTGAATGAATAAATTTGCTTTAAGGAGACTTTGTGAATTCAAAGGATTCGAATTATCTATATAAAATTCTATTCTGTTTATTTATATTAAATAATACTATATAAATATATTACGGAATACAGTACTCTAACCCCTTTCCAGCCATTTGATAATGAGCCTCTAAAATATAAATCCTCACAATATATAAGTATAAATAAGCATAATTGTTATAAAACTTTAGCAAAGTATAGAAATAAACTCTTATAATTGCTGCATAAATTTAGAGAGAATAAGCAAGAGAAAAGAGAGAGAAAATTCTTCAGAGAATTCTGTGTCTTTCCTTCTGTATTTCCTTCCTTTATATAGAGAATGAAGGAGAGGATGATGAGGAGAGAGAGTAGCAGAATGAGGGAAAAAGGAGGGAGATCACGGAGTGGGGAACAAGAAAGCAGAAGAGAGAGAGAAGTGGTTCCCTTATCTTGAGGGAATCATTATTATAACACTTCCCCTGATTCCCTATGATAGAAGATTATGTCTCATTAAAAACCTTGTTAAGAAAACCCAGTGGGAAAAACTTAATGAAGGGAAAAAGAGTACATATCTTTTACATAAATATCTTAATTGACTGCCTTGTTAAAACCTTGTCAGAAAAAACTCATTGGGATAAAAACCGTGACTAAGGAAAAAGAGTACAGTCTTCCCCTCAAAAGGAATTCATTATTCCTTGATGAAATGTTGTCATAAGTCTTTTAGTCGACACATTCCGATCCTTTTCCGAATTTTTGCAAACATTGCATTTGGTAGCGATTTTGTGAATAAGTCGACTAGATTATCACATGATCGAATTTGATACACATCTATATTACCCTTCTTTTGTAGCTCATGTGTGAAGAAGAATTTAGGTGAAATGTGTTTTGTTCTATCTCCCTTGATGTATCCTCCTCTAAGTTGAGCAATGCATGCAGCGTTATCCTCATACAGAATTGTAGGAATGTCTTTGATTGATGGTAATCCACATGATTGTTGAATATGCTGAATAATTGATCTCAACCAAACACACTCTCTGCTTGCTTAATGTATGTATAGTATATCTCGAAAGTGATTTGAAGATGTAGCTATCATGGTTTGCTTTGTGGATTTCAGGATATAGCCGTGTCACAATATGTAAATACATAACCTGTTTGTGATCTTCCATTTTATGGATCTCGATAAATATCCCTGAGATCAAGATATCCAACCAATCGCGACGTTGAATTTCTTGGATAAAATAACCCAAGATCTATACTTCCACGGAGGTATCTCAAAATGTGTTTGATCCTATCCCAATGTCTCTTAGTCGGAGAAGAACTGTATCTTGCTAACAAGTTGACAGCAAAAGTAATATCAGGCCATGTACAGTTTGCAAGACACATAAGAGCACCTATTGCACTTAGGTATAGAACTTTTGGTCCAAGAACTTCTTCCCCACTTTCTAGAGGCTGAAATGGATCTTTATCAACTTCTAAAGATCGAACAACAATCGGGGTAGTCAAAGAATGAGCTTTATCCATATGAAAACGACTGAGAATCTTTTCAGCATATGTGGATTGATGAACAAAAATTCCAGACGCTAAATGTTCCACTTGTATTCCCAAATAGAATTTTGTCTTTCCAAGATCTTTCATTTCAAATTCATCTTTTAAATAAGTAACAGTTCTTGTGAGTTCTTCAGGAGTACCTACAAGATTCAAATCATCCACATATACAACAATAATGGAAAATCCACTTTGTGATTTCTTAATAAAAACACATGGACATACTTGATCATTTATATATCCATCTTTTATTAAATAATCACTAAGTCGATTATACCATATACGACCAGACTATTTCAACCCATACAATGAGCGTTGTAACTTGATTGAATATATGTGACGTGGCCTTTGTGATTCAGCCATTTTCAATCCTTCGGGGATTCTTATGTAAATCTCACTATCAAGTGAGCCATATAAGTATGCTATTACAACATCCATCAGACGTGTTTCCAAACCTTCCATGGTTGTCATACCTATCAGAAAGCAAAAAGTGACTCCATCCATTACTAGAGAGTATGTCTCCTGATAATAAATACCAGGTTTTTGTGAAAACCCTTGAGTTACAAGTCGGGCTTTGTATCTCACAATTTCATTTTTCTCATTTCGCTTTCGTACAAATACCCATTTGTTTCCAACCGGGATTACACCCAGCGGTGTTTGGACTACTGGTCCAAATACTTCTCTTTTCAATAGAGATTATAGCTCAGTTTGAATAGCATCTTTCCATTTTGGCCAATCTTTTCTTTTCCGACATTCTTCCACGTTTTGTGGTTCAGATCTGTGTCGTGAATCGAGTAATATCTCGATGCTATAGAAAGCAAATATATCGTCAATCATGACTTTGCTTCGATCCCATATTTTCTCATCATGTACATAATTTATTGAGATCTCTTGGTGTTCATCTCTTATCCCTTCACTGAGATTTTGAACCTCTTCTGGGGCTATTCCCACTCTTGGAATATGTGCTACTTCTGGAGCGGTTTTTACCTCTTCTGGAGCTATTCCCACTCTTGGAATAAGTGCTACTTCTGGAGCGGGTATTCCTTCTGGGATTCCCTTATTTGCTTTTGATTTTCGTGGTACAGTGTCTTTTGCACCAACCGGTCTTCCACGCTTCTGGCGTGGTTTAGATTCTTCTATTACCTTATTCGTCAATTCTCCAGGAATTGATTTTTCAATAGGTATTTCTATCCTTGCTGGAGTATTCACTGCAGGTGTATGTGACTTTATCACTTTTCTAGCATCATTAAATGCATCTGGCATTTGATTTACAATATTTTGTAAATGAATAATTCTTTGAACTTCAATTTCACATTGTCCCGGAACGAGGATCAAGTGAATTAAATTCGATGCATTCCATGATATTTCGAGAGGGTTTTTATTTAAAACTTTCCTCCTCTTAATGTTGGAAATACTGATTCATCAAAATGACAATCTACATAACGCAAAGAAAAAACATCTCCAGTTAAAGGTTCAAGATATCTGATAATAGAAGGAGAATCAAAACCAACATAAATACCTATTCTTCGTTGTGCTCCCATCTTAGTTCTTTGTGGAGGTGCAATTGGAACATATACTGCACTTCCAAAAACTCGAAAGTGTGATATGTTGGGTATCTGTCCAAGAACAAATTGTAGAGGAGAAAATTTATGAAGAGCCGTTGGTCTTACTCGAATGATGGCTGCAGCATGAAGAATTGCATGACCCCAAACTGAGGTAGGTAAGTTAGCCCTTAACATTAATGGTCGTGCAATTAGTTGAAGTCTTTTTATTAAAGATTCAGCTAAGCCATTTTGTGTATGAATATGAGAAACTAATGCTCAATGAAAATTCGATAGTCATACAAAAATCATTAAAAGTCATTGATGAAAAAAATTTGCGTTATTAAGTCGAATTGACTTGATTGGATGATCCGGGAACTGAGCCCGTAACTTGATCATTTGAGCAAGAAGTTTTGAGAAGGCAAAATTTCGAGAAGAGAGAAGACAAACATGAGACCATCTAGTTGAAGCATCTATTAAAATCATAAAATATCGAAATGGGCCAGACAATGGGTGAATAGGTCCACAAATATCTCCTTGAATTCTCTCTAGGAATTTTGGGGCTTCTTTATAAACTTTTACTGGTGATGGTTGAACAATTAATTTTCCTCGAGAACACGTAGCACAAGAAAATTCACTACTAGGAAAAACCCTTTTATCTTTGAGAGGATGACCAGTAGAATTTTCAATAATACGACGCATCATAGAAGTACCTGGATGACCGAGTCTTTCATGCCAAAGCATAAGTGATTTGGGATCTATGATTTTTGGAATCATAACAGTATGAGACTCAATTGCTTTAATTTTCATAGTATATAATCCAGAAGAAATTGAATGAAGTTTTTCTAAGATATTCTTTTTTCCAGAAATAGTAGAAGTAATGGGAAGATATTCATTATCATTCTCATTGGTTGTTTCAATGTGAAAATCATTTAGTCGAATATCTTTAAAACTAAGCAAATTTCTTCTTGATTTACTAGAATATAGAGCATTTTTGATAAAAAACTTTTGTCTCATTTGGTAGGAAGAAACTAGCTTTTCCAAATCCCTCGATTAAATTTGATGTGCCAGAGATAGTTCCTATATTTCCCTTAGCTCTGATCAGTTGTGAAAAATATTTCTCACTTTGAAGGATTGTATGAGTTGTTGCACTGTCTGCTAAACATATATTCTCCATATCCACTAAAAAAAATGGTCTGACACATATAAAAACATAAATAAGAAAAGTTAAATTTCAAATATAATTTTATTCATGAGAAACACATACCACATATAGAATGAAAACTAATAATATTATACATGCAAGGTGTTTAATTAAAATAAGAAATTAAATGATATCCCAAAAGATACTCTCAGAAGGTTCAGTAATATCATCAACCTTTTCCTCATTGTTGGTCATTGGTGAATCATCAACAATATTCAATTGATGATTAACAAAGTTTGTTTCTGCCTCCATTACTTTGTTCTTTTGAGACTCCTGGAATAAATTAGTCAGATGCCCTGCTGCATTGATGTGCACGCCGACCAATGCCCATTCATCCCACACCTAAAACAAACATCTGGTTTGTTCTTTTTCTGTGTTGCATTTTCTTTATTTTTACCTGACTCAGACACTTGCCACTTCTGGTGGCCTAAATTGTCGCGGTTCTGGAATTTGTTGTTACGATAGCCTCGTTTATTCTTTCGTCCCCAAGGCTTCTTTTTATATGACCATCTATTATCACGTTTATTCTGCTGGAATGACGTGCTATTAATATCCGGAAATGGGGTAGCACCCGTTGGCCGTACTTGATGGTTTTTCAACAACAATTCATTATTCTTTTCTGCAACAAGGAGGATAGACAACAATTCACTGAATTTTGTGAACTTACTCTGTCTATATTGTTGTGACAGAATCATGTTGGTGGGATGAAAAGTTGAGAGCGTTTTCTCTAACATTTGGGATTCAGAAACTAGATCTTCGCACAAAGCCAAAGTAGAGGTTATTCTATAAATATTGGAACTATATTCCGTAATTGATTTGTAATCTTGTAGCCTTAAATTAAGCCACTCAAATTTGGCATTAGGGAGAACAACCAATTTTTGATGATCAAATCTTTCCTTCAGTTGCATCCATAAAGACAAAGGATCTTTTACTGTTAAATACTCAGTCTTTAATCCTTCATCAATATGGTGACGAAGAAAAATTATGACTTTTGCATTTTGTGCCGAAGTAGCTGTATTTCCTGATTCAATGGTCTTTTCTAACTCATTTGCACTAAGATGCAATTCTGCATCAAGTGCCCAAGCCAAATAGTTGTCTCCAGATATTTTTAAAATAGAAAAATCTATTTTTGCCAAGTTTGCTATCTATTTTGGGTTAAAACATAATTTTATTATTTATTAAAACAATAAATAATTGCATGTATGATATATATATATATATATATATATAAAATAAACTAAATCACGACTTCATGTGGTAATAAAGTGCAAATATAATTATTCTTATATATATGTTATTAGCATATTATCTTAGTAAAAAGAATATGCAATCGTTAATATATATATATACATTATATATATATATATATATATATATATATATATATATATATATACAAAATGCAAATAGATCTTCACCATTATGCAGAATCTACTTATACAGATCATTTCAATGTAATAATAACGACGAACTCAAGTCCTGTAAAAAAACACAAACAAGATATTCCAAATGGAATAATAAATGCGGAATAATAAATAATGGAACCAGGTCAGGTGAAATTCACACCGACAGGATATTCCGACAGAATATTAATTGCGGAATAATAAATAAAAAGGTTCCCACCAAGTCTTGTAAGATTAACAAGGATAGATGGTACCATTGTAAATAACAAAATTTAATGGCAATTATAAAAATAAAATTATATTATTGGTAGTACATTATTTCAACCCAGAGTATAATAATAGATTGCAAGAATTTAATTTTACTGTCTCAGTTGGTTAGAGTTTCGTGCTGATAACGTGTTATAAAACTTTAGCAAAATATAGAAATAAACTCTTATAATTCTTTGCGTAAATTTAGAGATAATAATGAGAGAGAAAGAGATATATTCTTGAGAGAGAATTACGTGTGTCTTTCCTTCTGTATTTCCTTCCTTTATATAGAGAATGAAGGAGAGGAGGATGAGGAGAGAGAGTAGAAGAATGAAGGAAAAGAGGGAGATAACGGAGTGGGGAACAAGAAAATAGAAGAGAGGGAGAAATGGTTCCCTTATCTTGAGGGAATCATTATTATAACAATAATGAATTTGGTTGAAAATTTGGTGTGTTATATCACTATGTGATGACATGTGCGTGTTACATGACTTAAAATACGAGTTTACCTTATTTGACTCATGTATTAAAATTGTATAAATATTAATACTTATTGCTAATGTCCAAATTTATACGGTTAAATAAGATTTTTTAAATTCTCACATACATAGAGACTTTTGTAGTATATAAATTAGGCCTAAAATAGACCCCAAAATGTGATATTCATATAATGATATCAGAAAATAGGTAGGTAAATATATCATCTTCTATTTTCTTGCCGCTCTCCTCTTCTTGCATTTTTAGTACACAAAATAATCGATTAATCGAATATATACAACCAGTAAAAGTCCTATATCTTTAGAGTGGTATTATTATCAGTTGACTAAAATTAGTAGATGAAATATTTTAATTATCCTGGACCCCTGAAAGGAATGAAAATATAATTTAAGTAGATTAACATTTCGGTAGGAATACACCATTCCAGCATAAATAAACAAACCAAATAGCCTATTAATCATTCTAACGAAATGATTCATTCCATTCTCCCTCTCCTATTCCACCAATCCAAACATAGCATAAATTCTACCTCTATCACACTACTATTAAATTAAATGGCTTTCAACTTTGTGAATATGTAGTTCAACTTATCATTCATTCATTTTTTTTAATTCAATTAGAATGAATTTGCTTTTGCTCATATTAATTAATAATAAATGGGATTCACTTTTATGTGAAAAAAAAAACATAGCAAAATAATACATCTACATGTAAAAATATCAATTCCCTTTAAATCTCAAATTCAATTCTTTTCTCCATGAAAGATATTTAAGTATTTAAGGCATGTGTATACATGTATATAAGCTTGTTAATCCGGCCATATGAATCGGGTTTATGACTGCCAAATTAACTTAGTCCATTTTAAACCAAACATATCAAATTTTAAAGTTAACTCTTGAACCAAAAATTGAAAATTAAAGTTTTAAATAACCATTTAAGTATCAATCTATTCGGAAGATTTATTTATTTGTGATAAAGTATCTTGTCAGAATTATATTGCATATTCAGTAACTCAATACAGTTGCAAAAAATTCCAGCCTCCATATTTTCAAATATGGGGAGGGTCTCTGTTCTACACTAAAGAGATCCTCCTCTAAGTTTTTTTTTACGTTTTTTCGTTTAATTGTCTTATTTTCTTTTTTTATGGGATTTTTTTATTTCAATCTATGGAGCATTTCTTCTGCTAATTTGAGACTTTCTCATTCTACGGAGTTTTTTGTCATTATCTCTCCGTGGTGAATGTTTGATTGACATTAATAATAGACACATGGATCTACACCTGGGGCAGGGGGCACCTGCCCCCACTGAATTTTCTTCCTTCATAGTACTCACTCCCACCACCACAGTGGCTTTTTTTTTAATTTTAACCAACACTCTGTAAAATATTTGGCTCAAAAATTAAGTATTCTCTCTTACTTTCTTTTCCTTTTTAACCAACACCCTGTAAAGATTTTTTGTTGTAGAAAAAAAATGAGAAGACTTTTTTTGGCTCGAAATACACTTATTTTTTTTTTTTTTTTTCTTTTATAACTAAAACTCAAAAACACCATTTTTCTTTAAAAAAAATTCTCTTTTATTAAAAAACTCAAAGACATTATCTCCTTTTGTTTTTCTTCGCATTCTTTTCTTTTATCTCCAAATTAAAACTCAAAGACAATGTGTTAAAACTCCAAGACACCTATTTACATAATTTTTTCTTATTCTGTGTGGCCTTATCCAAATCTTTTGAATTTGTCACATTTGTACTATATATATATATATATATATATATATATATATATATATATATATATATATATATTAGAAAGTGAAAAGTCAAAAAGCAAACCAAAATGAAGATTTAATCGTGCTTTGGTGTCTATGGTGACAGTTCACCCTGGCCGCCAAAGACTACATAGCTATGGTGACGGATCGAACCTGTCGCATATAAACACCCAAAGACGACGGTTCGCCTCTTTTGTTTGCTTCTTTAAAGTTCGCTTTAGAGGCCGGATCAGATATATATATATATATATATATATATATATATATATTTATAAATATATTAAACTTAAAGATTTAAGTGTTGAGAAATTATATTGGATTTAGAAAAGTATGTATATATAGCTATAATTTTTATTTTTAATATTTTTTTTTGAATTTGACTCTACTGAACTTTGTGGCTAAATTCGCCCATGATAAGAGAAGACATCTATTCAGACTTGGTGTAAGGTTATCACAACGATTTCTTTTTTGTTACTAGTGTCGAAGAAATATGCAAATATATTCTAGGGTTTTGTCAAAAAAAATAATGCTACTATCACATAAAAAAGGGTCACATAATACTTACATACACACACATGGATACTGCGAGTCCCACATGTCAGGCAGGGGCCCATAATATACACGTGTGTATGTGAGTATTATATGATATTTTTTATATGATATTAACATTATTGTTGTCAAAAAAGAAAAAGAAAAAAAAAGTGAGAGAGTATCTTTGTCAGAAATGTTTTGTGATAGATTAGTATGACTACTTAATTTAGTACCATATGGCTTAAGTGAGCTGATAAATTTTAAAGGCTCGAGTTTTGGCTAAAAGTCATTTGGGTTAGCAGGACCATCACAATCTATATAGATCCTAGTGGTTTATATTATGATACTTCATTTTATTAACTAATGTTTCTATTTTAATTTTGGCCAATTAAATTAATTCTTACATACTACTATAGTACGTGTACTTCATTTATGAATGTAATACTTTCACAAAAAAAGTTTTATTTGTAAAAAAAATTGTTCAACAAAAAGAGTATTCTTTTGCAAAACAACCCAATTAGTCTTTGTACTATTTTTTTTTAATTTCATTTTAGTCCTTGTACAATTTTTATTTCATAATTATCCATGTACTTTTTTGTATATGAACCGTGTTATCCTTTGTAATTGTGAAAGTAATGACATGTTTACAATGAAGCACAACTACTATGTATTTGAAGCACAAAATTAATAAGCATCTTTATCCTTAATTTCTGAGAGAGAAAAAAACTAAGCATTTATAACAAGAATTAAGAAAATAAAAATAATCATGACAGGAATTAAATATCATCGTTTTGTTTCATAACCATACCATGTAAAGGGTGGTAAAAATGTTAGATTTTTCCATGTGTGTAAGAATATAATAAATTGATGATAATGCTAATAATTAATGGCATGCAGGTGATAATTATATCTAAAAATTAGTTTTATTATGACCTGTAAACGAACCAAATCGAACTGAACTTTATCGAATTCGAACCGGAACCGAACTCGAACACTTTTAGTCGAACTCGAACATGTTCGAGTAACTTGATCGAACCAATAATTATATACGAGTTTGGATCGTTTGATGTTCACGAACATGATCGAGTTCGTGAACTTTGAATTTGTTTTTATGATCCAAATCTTATGGGTATATATCACTTTCTCAATTAATAAAATAAAACTTTGCCTTTTTAAAAAAAGTAAATGTATATGCAACTCTATAAATGTAATTTCTTGAAAAAAATAATTAAATAAGATTTTTCCCTGAATATAATAAGTTAAACTCTTTCTCTTAAGTTTTACACAGCGTTTGAATTTATAGCTAGTGCATGTGTATCAGTGTATGTGCTTTTTAGAAAATAAAATTTAAAATAATTGAAGGAAAAAATTAAATTG